>OX638140.1:85871669-85904366 GCA_951805005.1 Othius punctulatus | reverse complement strand
AAAAAAATTATAGTATTGATTCAAATGTTAGAAACATTTCGAAACGTTTGACAGAAATTTAAAAAAATTACAGTGATGATTCAAAATTTGATTTTGATTTCATGAATAGAAACACAATTCACCAAATATCATTGACATTTTGGTAGTAATTATTGCTACTTTTGACAGATTGGTTTCACAGAAATCAGCATTCTAAATTTGGCTGATTTCATGAATTAACATAATCCCCCAAATATCAGTGACAATAAAATAGTAATTATTGCTAATTTTTGTCAGGATGATTGAAATTTTCACAGAAATATCTTAAAATTCGACAGTAATACATTGAACTGTTCAAAAAAATCTCCGAATCTGTAGAATAAAAATCGGCAATGATGATTGAAAATTTGACAGATTACATGAATTAACAAAATTCCCCAATAATCACTAAAATTTTGATAGAAATTATTGCTGTTGACAGAATTTTGTTGTTTTACAGTAATAATTAAAAATTTGTCAATAATTATTGAAATGTTGGAATAATTATCGAAATTTTCATGGAAACACTGAAAAAATTGACCGTATTGTTTAAAATTTTGCAGATTACGTGTATTAAGACAATTCCCAATATTCATTGAATTTTGGACAGAAATCATTTCTACTTTTGACAGAATATTTGACATATTCACAGATATTATTAAAAAAATGATAGCATTGATAAAATGTTGAAAAACATTTCGAAATGTTGACAGAAATAAAGAAAATTTGACAGTGATGATTGAAAACTGGACATATTGCATGAATTAACAAACGGGCTGAACTTTTAGGGCCAAATCCACATTCAAATGGGCTTCTTTTTTCTCGGTCTATAAAAGTTGTTTTGGATAAAATTTGTGCTGCTATTATTATGATGTTATATGATATTATGAACTCCAATTATCATTGACAGTTTGACAGTAATCATTGCTAGTTTTGACAGAAAATCGAAATCTGTGCTTAAGTCTAAATTCCGTTCTACGATTCATAAGTTGAGTTCACAATTGGAAAAAGTTTTAAATCAGATCACTTGCCTAGTTTTAAATTGGCTGTACGCAGTACACAAAAAGAGGGCTTTGACCAGCATTTGTATGACCGCAACCGGAAACCCGATCAATAATTTCAGCTTTCAATAATGTATAATATTCACAGATCACATGCAATTATTACATTGTATATTCAGTATTTCCTATATTGATTAAATTTAAACAAATAAAATCAATACAATACTATTGAAGAATTCACCTGATACTGTGTATGTACTAATTATTGTAATTAAACATCTAAATATTTGATTTTTTGGTGCTTCCTTACTATTGGAATGTATAATTATGAACATCTAAATATTCTATTTTTTTTGTTTCCTTACTATTGAAATGTATTATTATGAACAATTTTTTTCTACGACAGTGTGTAAACTAAGTTTTTACGCACAGTGTGTAAACTAAGGTTTTCCGCACAGTGCGTAAAGTGATACTTTTAGCAGTAGGGTAAAAAAAAGTGCGTAAAAAAAATCACCTGTACGTAAAAATATTAACTGTGCGTAAAATTAGTTTTAGACACAATTCATTCACTCGCCAATTGAAAAATATATAGTATTTTGCATAAAATTTTAGCTGTTTTTCATAATAACTGTCGTAGAAAAAACTTTGATACATTTTCGAAAAGTAGTGCTTTACGAACTTGTATCATAAATAACTATTTTGTTTGCTTGCTATTGCAATATATTATTATGAACATATAAATATTCGAATACATTATATAGTTTCTTATTTTGTTTAAAAACTTTGTATGGTACATTTTCGTAAAGTAGTGCTTTACGAACTTGTATCATAATTAACTATATATTTATATACTATTGTAATATATTATTATGAACATCTAAATATTTGATTTTTTTCCCCTTATTTTTCGTTATTTTACTGCTTAATTCTCTAGGGTTGTTTCCTTATATTTCTACTCCGGACACCAAAAAAATTTATCTAAAATAATATTTACAATCAAAATATCTTAAATATATTAAAATACAAAGATAAAATAATAAACTCTAACCCTAATAATATTAAAAGAAAATGTTTACGTTTTATACAAAATCAAATTAAACCACTTTATAAAGCAACTGAATGGATGTAATTTCCATTTAAATCCTCGAATTTAGGTGTCATACATTACAGAACAAGCCTTTTTTTAATCAAGATTCAATTTATATTACACTTTAACACAACCAGGATTTACATAAATATACACAATCTTTTCGCTTCTACGCTTAATGTTATGTCTGAGTGTCTGAGATGTAATCTTAAAATAAATCCATGTAGTACTTTTATTATACTGCTTATGCGTTGTTATCACACGTTGGAGATAAATTTTATTCAAACTACGTTTAAGCCTGGTATCTGACATTTAAATACGAGTGAAACATTTTCTTAGTTTGATCATGATTTAGATATAATGAGAGGTAAAAGTATGGAAGAAAATCGTTTAAATTGGACAATAAATAGTTATTTTGGAAAAAAAATGTCGTACAGATTTTATTTTATATAAATACAATTTTTATATTCGAGGGTTTTGTTTTTGGGGTACTTCCTGGCAGATATATTACACATGTTTGTATTAAATTCAATTTCCGACCGTCATTTGTTTTCGGCTAATGCTTGATTGACATTTTTCTGAGGCTTTACTTTTCCATTTTGATAGATCCTTTGATTGTCAAAATTATACTTTTTTCAATATAAATTCATTGACCATCTTTTAGAGCCAATGCTTTATTTTTCGATTTTGATAGTTGCCTTAATTGTCAAAATGACACCGTAAACAAATTGAAGCCTTACATTAGAAAATTTTCGAGCATCATTTGTTTCGAGGGATGACGAATTGTTTTAATAAAAAGCAGCGATAAACTTTTCTCTGTCGATTTTGATAGTTTGCTTAATTGTCAAAATGACACCATAAATAATTTGATATCTTACGTAAGAACATTTTCAGGCAAATGACAAAGGATTTAAATTTTTTAGATCCAAGAGCCATTTTCAATGAGAATTTTCAACACTAGCTGTCAAATTTCGAGCAGTAACTGTCGAAATCTGTGTTTTAAAAAGTTTTAGCACCCGTTATAAAATTCTGTAAAATTTTGATTCTAACTGTTAAAAATTTCGCACCCGCTGTGAATTCTGTAAAAAAAATTATTCCAACTGTTTAAATTTTCACACCAGCAATAAAATTCTGTTTTGGAATTTTAAAAACCTGTTAAAATATCCAGACTATGTTTTTGTCAATATTTTTTAGATCCTAAAATGGAAATGCGATAATGTGTCAAATTTTCAAAGCAACGCCCGAGTTTTAGTTCAAACAGCGAAAATGTAATAAAAACTGCCAGATTTTCAATTGCAACTGTCTAAATCTTTCAAATTTTCATCTGCAAATGTCCTTAAAACCCTTAAAATTTTTGACTGAACTTAAAATTTATGAAATTTTTAACAGCAGCTTGTCAAATACTAAATAATCTGTAAATAGTAAGAAAAAAATTCTAGATATAGAAATTAAAGATCCAATAGATGAGACAATATTTCGGAGATAGAAAATTTTATTAGATTATGTTAATTTGGATATGTAACTGTTATTAATAAGTAAATTACTGGTTTTTTTTAAATTATTTTTAATTTAATATTAATTGATTGATTAAGTAAATTAAACATACCTATATTTTGATTTGTCGATTTTGATTGTTCTCTTATTTATCAAAATGACACCATAATTATTTTGATATCATGAGATATCAACGACATAATGACAATAACATGACAAATGACATTTTCGGGAAAAAGACAAAAGATATACAGTTTTTAGATCCAAGAGCGAGTTACAATAAGAATTTTCAACTTCAGCTGTCAAATTTCGAGTAGGAACTGTTAAAATCAGTAAAGTTTTAGCACCAATTATGAAAGTCTGCAAAATGTTGGCTATATTTGTTAAAATTACCAACAGAGGCCAATTTTCTGCGAACAGTGACTGCCAAAATATGTAAAGTTGTAGCAGCCGCTACGAAATTCTGCAAAATTTTGACGATAACTGTTAAAATTTTCAACTGAAACTAATCAGTATCGGTCAATTTTTTAGATCCTAAAATGAAATTGCAAAAATCTCTCGAATTTTTAATTGAACCGTCCATTTTTAAATGATTTTGAGTTCAAAGAGCGAAGGTGTGGAAAACCGCCGAATTTTCAATAGCAACTGTCCAAATAGTTGAAATTTTCCATTACGAATATGTAAATCTTTCAAATATTTGACTGAACAATTAAATATCTATAAAAAATTTAGCAGCAACTTTTCAAATAGATTGATCGATGTGGCTTTTATTTGTTGAAAATTCATAATTACTAATGTATGAAAGAAAGTTACGCACTTTTTTAAAAATTTAAAAATTGTTTTTTATTGTTCACGACAATTGTTTCGCCACACTGTGGTTTCTTCACCTGAAGAAGCCACAGTGTGGCGAAACAATTGTCGTGAACAATAAAAAACAATTTTGAAAATATTAAAAAAGTTCTACACCTGAAGAAGCCACAGTGTGGCGAAACAATTGTCGTGAACAATAAAAAACAATTTTTAAATTTTTAAAAAAGTGCGTAAGTTTATTTCATACATTAGTAACTTTTCAAATACTAAGTATGAGCAGTAAAATAGAACAGCTTTCAACTGCAACTGTTTAAATCGTCATTTCCAACACAAACTATCAATTTCTTTGATTTTTTTTTGCACCAGTTATGAAAATTGTAACATTTTTGACTCCAACTGTTAACATTTTCAACTGAGACCATGTTTTTGTAATCATGGCTTAATATTTTTTAGTTCCTTAAATGAAATTGCGAAAATATGTCAAGTTTTCAATGCAACTGCCCGATTTTGAGTTCAAAGAGTGAAATTGTGAATAACTGCCGAATTTTTAATTGCAACTGTCAAAATCTTTCAAATTTTCAACTGCAAATGTCTAAATCCTTCAAATTTTTACTGAATAATTAAAAATCTGTGAAATTTTTAACAGCAACTTTTCAAATACTAAATACCTATATTTTTCTTTGTCGATCTTCCCTTAAAAGTCAAAATGACACCATACATATTTTGATATCTTACATAAGAGCAGTTTCGGTGCAATGATTTAATTTTTTAGATCCAAGATCCATTTTCCATCAGAATTTTCAACTCCAGCTGTCAAATTTCCGGCCAAAATCTGTTCACTTTTAGTATCTACTATGAAATTCGGCAAAATTTTGACTATAACTAATAAAATTTTCAACAGAGACAAATTTTTCGTAAATATAGGACTTTCTTTTTAAATCATAAAATGAAGTTGCGAAAATCTCTCAAATTTTCAATGCAACCGCCAATTTTTGAATGATTTTGACTATAAAGAGCTAAACTGCAGAATTTTCAATTGCAACTGTCAAAATCCTTCAAATTTTTAACTACGAATGTGTAAAAATTTCAAATTTTTGATTTAACCATTAAAATTTTCGTAACAATTTGGTTACTGACTAACCAAATTTTTAACAGCAACGTATCAAATACCAAGTATTATATTTGAAAATCAACAGCTCTTAACTGCAACTGTTCAATTTGCAAAGAGCAGTTCAAAGAGCGAAATTATGAAAAACTGCCGAATTTTCAATTGAAACTGTCCAAATCTTTCAAATTTTCAATTAAAAATGTGTACAAATATCAAATTTTTGATTGAACTATTAAAATTTCCGTAACAATTTGGTTACTGACTAACCAAATTTTTAACAGCAACGTATCAAATACCAAGTATTAGCAGTGAAAATCAACAGCTCTTAACGGCAACTGTTCAATTTGCAAAGAGCAGTTCAAAGAGCGAAATTATGAAAAACTGCCGAATTTTCAATTCAAACTGTCCAAATCCATCTACTTTCAACTACGAATATGTAAAAATTTCAAATTTTTGATTGAACTATTAAAATTTCCGTAACAATTTGGTTACTGAGTAACCAAATTTTTAACAGCAACGTATCAAATACCAAGTATTAGATTTGAAAATCAACAGCTCCTTACTGCAGCTGTTCAATTTGCAAAGAGCAGTTCAAAGAGCGAAATTATGAAAAACTGCCGAATTTTCAATTGAAACTGTCCAAATCTTTCAAATTTTCAATTAAAAATGTGTAAAAATTTCAAATTTTTGATTGAACTATTAAAATTTCCGTAACAATTTAGTTACCGACTAACAAAATTTTTAACAGCAACGTATCAAATACCAAGTATTAGCAGTGAAAATCAACAGCTTTTACCTGCAACTGTTCAATTTGCAAAGAGCAGTTCAAAGAGCGCAATTATGAAAAACTGCCGAATTTTCAATTGAAACTGTCCAAATCTTTCAAATTTTCAATTAAAAATGTGCAAAAATTTCACATTTTTGATTGAACCATTAAAATTTCCGTAACAATTTGGTTACTAACTAACAAACATTTTTACAGCAACGTATCAAATACCAAGTATTAGCAGTGAAAATCAACAGCTTTTAACTGCAACTGTTCAATTTGCAAAGAGCAGTTCAAAGAGCGAAATTATGAAAAACTGCCGAATTTTCAATTGAAACTGTCCAAATCTTTCAAATTTTCAATTAAAAATGTGTAAAAATTTCAAATTTTTGATTGAACTATTAAAATTTCCGTAACAATTTAGTTACCGACTAACAAAATTTTTAACAGCAACGTATCAAATACCAAGTATTAGCAGTGAAAATCAACAGCTTTTACCTGCAACTGTTCAATTTGCAAAGAGCAGTTCAAAGAGCGCAATTATGAAAAACTGCCGAATTTTCAATTGAAACTGTCCAAATCTTTCAAATTTTCAATTAAAAATGTGCAAAAATTTCACATTTTTGATTGAACCATTAAAATTTCCGTAACAATTTGGTTACTAACTAACAAACATTTTTACAGCAACGTATCAAATACCAAGTATTAGCAGTGAAAATCAACAGCTTTTAACTGCAACTGTTCAATTTGCAAAGAGCAGTTCAAAGAGCGAAATTATGAAAAACTGCCGAATTTTCAATTGAAACTGTCCAAATCTTTCAAATTTTCAACTACGAATGTGTAAAAATTTCAACTTTTTGATTAACTATTAAAATTTTCGTAACAATTTGGTTTCTGACTAACCAAATTTTTAACAGCAACGTATTAAATACCAAGTGTTAGCAGTGAAAATCAACAGCTCTTAACTGCAACTGTTCAATTTGCAAAGAGCAGTTCAAAGAGCGAAATTATGAAAAACTGCCGAATTTTCAATTGAAACTGTCCAAATCTTTCAAATTTTCAATTAAAAATTAGTAAAAAAATCAAATTTTTGATTGAACTATTAAAATTTCCGTAACAATTTTGTTACTGACTAACAAAATTTTTAACAGCAACGTATCAAATACCAAGTATTAGCAGTGAACATCAACAGCTTTTAACTGCAACTGTTCAATTTGCAAAGAGCAGTTCAAAGAGCGAAATTATGAAAAACTGCCGAATTTTCAATTGAAACTGTCAAAATCTTTCAAATTTTCAATTAAAAATGTGTAAAAATTTCAAATTTTTGATTGAACCATTAAAATTTTCGTAACAATTTGGTTACTGACTAACCAAATTTGTAACAGCAACGTATCATAGACCAAGTATTAGCAGTGAAAATCAACATCTTTTAACTGCAACCGTTCAATTTGCAAAGAGCAGTTCAAAGAGCGACATTGTGAAAAACTGCCGAATTTTCAATTGAAACTGTCCAAATCTTTCAAATTTTCAATTAAAAATGCGTAAAAATTTCAAATTTTTGATTGAACTATTAAAATTTCCGTAACAATTTGGTTACTGACTAACCAAATTTTTAATAGCAACGTATCAAATACCAAGTATTAGCAGTGAAAATCAACAGCTCTTAACTGCAACTGTTCAATTTGAAAAGAGCAGTTCAAAAAGCGAAATTATGAAAAACTGCCGAATTTTCAATTGAAACTGTCCAAATCTTTCAAATTTTCAATTAAAAATATGTAAAAATTTCAAATTTTTGATTGAACTATTAAAATTTCCATAACAATTTGGTTACTGACTAACAAAATTTTTAACACCAAGGTATTAAATACCAAGTATTAGCAGTGAACATCAACAGCTTTTAACTGCAACTGTTCAATTTGCAAAGAGCAGTTCAAAGAGCGAAATTATGAAAAACTGCCGAATTTTCAATTGAAACTGTCCAAATCTTTCAAATTTTCAATTAAAAATGTGTACAAATATCAAATTTTTGATTGAACTATTAAAATTTCCGTAACAATTTGGTTACTGACTAACCAAATTTTTAACAGCAACGTATCAAATACAAAGTATTAGTAGTGAAAATCAACAGCTTTTAACTGCAACTGTTCAATTTGCAAAGAGCAGTTCAAAGAGCGACATTGTGAAAAACTGCCGAATTTTCAATTGAAACTGTCCAAATCTTTCAAATTTTCAATTAAAAATGCGTAAAAATTTCAAATTTTTGATTGAACTATTAAAATTTCCGTAACAATTTGGTTACTGACTAAGCAAATTTTTAACAGCAACGTATCAAATACCAAGTATTAGCAGTGAAAATCAACAGCTTATAACTGCAACTGTTCAATTTGCAAAGAGCAGTTCAAAGAGCGAAATTATGAAAAACTGCCGAATTTTCAATTGAAACTGTCCAAATCTTTCAAATTTTCAATTAAAAATGTGTAAAAATTTCAAATTTTTGATTGAATTATTAAAATTTCCATAACAATTTGGTTACTGACTAACAAAATTTTTAACAGCAAGGTATTAAATACCAAGTATTAGCAGTGAACATCAACAGCTTTTAACTGCAACTGTTCAATTTGCAAAGAGCAGTTCAAAGAGCGAAATTATGAAAAACTGCCGAATTTTCAATTGAAACTGTCCAAATCTTTCAAATTTTCAATTAAAAATGCGTAAAAATTTCAAATTTTTGATTTAACTATTAAAATTTCCGTAACAATTTGGTTACTGACTAAGCAAATTTTTAACAGCAACGTATCAAATACCAAGTATTCGCAGTGAAAATCAACAGCTTTTAACTGCAACTGTTCAATTTGCAAAGAACAGTTCAAAGAGCGAAATTATGAAAAACTGCCGAATTTTCAATTGAAACTGTCCAAATCTTTCAAATTTTCAATTAAAAATGTGTAAAAATTTCAAATTTTTGATTGAACTATTAAAATTTCCGTAACAATTTGGTTACTGACTAACAAAATTTTTAACACCAAGGTATTAAATACCAAGTATTAGCAGTGAACATCAACAGCTTTTAACTGCAACTGTTCAATTTGCAAAGAGCAGTTCAAAGAGCGAAATTATGAAAAACTGCCGAATTTTCAATTGAAACTGTCCAAATCTTTCAAATTTTCAATTAAAAATGTGTAAAAATTTCAAATTTTTGATTGAATTATTAAAATTTCCATAACAATTTGGTTACTGACTAACAAAATTTTTAACAGCAAGGTATTAAATACCAAGTATTAGCAGTGAACATCAACAGCTTTTAACTGCAACTGTTCAATTTGCAAAGAGCAGTTCAAAGAGCGAAATTATGAAAAACTGCCGAATTTTCAATTGAAACTGTCCAAATCTTTCAAATTTTCAACTAAGAATGTGTGAAAATTTCAAAGTTTTGATTGAACCATTAAAATTTTCGTAACAATTTGTTTACTGACTACCAAATTTTTAACAGCAACGTATCAAATACCAAGTATTAGCAGTGAAAATCAACAGCTTTTAACTGCACTGTTCAATTTGCAAAGAGCAGTTCAATGAGCGAAATTATGAAAAACTGCCGAATTTTCAGATGACACTGTCCAAATCTTTCAAATTTTCAATTAAAAATGTGTAAAAATTTCAGATTTTTGATAGAACTATTAAAATTTCCGTAACAATTTCGTTACTGACTAACCAAATTTTTAATAGCAACGTATCAAATACTAATTATCAGCAGTGAAAACCGAACAGCTTTTAACTGCAGCGGTTTAAATCGTCATTTCCAACAGAAACCATCAAATTCTGTGATATTTTTTTTTACCAGTTATGAAAATCTGTAACATTTTTGACACCAGTTGTTAAAATTTGGCCAGATTTCGGCAATATCAGTTAATTTTTCTTTAATAATGATAAAAAAAGCTACATCTGGTGCACAAATAATTTACATCAGTGGAAACATTGTAAACATATTTGCTTAAATACTTCGTAATTATACAGAACTCAAAAAAATTATGGCATATTTAAAAAAAAACTGCGTACAAACATGGATAACATTGGCAACTTAAGAAAAATAATAATTCTGATTCTTGGAATATGCGATAATCCTTTTGAGTAGTTTCTTACAATGAAATTCCGGAAATATGTAAAGTTTTTAATCCAACTGCCCGATTTTGAGTTCAAAGCGCAAAAATGTAAAAAACTGCCCAATTTTCAATTGCCTCTAATTCTTTAAAATTTTCAACTGCGAATGTCTAAATCCTTCAAATTTCAAATACTAGATATTATCTAGTAAAATCTTCATAAGCATCTTCATAAGCATTATTACATACATAAATGTAATGAGTAATAACCCACACCACTTGCAGAATGCATGCAAAGTATACAAAAACGTTCATGTTCAATATTTAACGGCTTATTTATCTTATCTATTACAGATTGAAACGTTTGTTGCTAGGCAGTAAATAAAAATGCAACAGTTTTAAGTGCGTTCTTAAGCGAATGGCGCAACTTACACTTAAATTGCTCCACTCAGTTATTTCTTGTAGCTACCAATATTATGTTTTCATTTTTTTATTTTAAACCTCTACGTATTTGTTAATCGAGGCCGATATTTGCAGAGTTAATTATAGTCTTAGCAAATTTTTGGCAAATTGATTATTAGCGACGACTAACAACTTTTCAAGGATTCGTTTATTTTATGGCATGTCTGGCATGTATGGCACGTATAGCATGTCAGGCAGGACTAGAATTTGTTATGCCGCTGTGAATAGTTGATAGACTTGAAATCAATTCTTCATTCCACGAAAAAAATCAAGAAAATGGATGTTTTGTCGAGCAGTTTCTCGATGATATTTTCCCAGATTGATGGATGGACATTAAAGAACGTTTGAGTAGTTTGCATGATCACCAAACTAGACACTACTGGATTACTTTCTCATTAGAAGATTTTAAATGTTTAGAATTATTAAATGTTAGTAATATTATCTTCTGCACTTCCAGAACTACACGTACTTATTTAATCCCTCTCTGTAGGGACTGAAGTCACATTTTTAATCCCTAGGGATTAAAAAGTCAAATATGAATACAATGGATCGCGTAAATAAAAAAAATAATTCACCCTCAGAATTAAATGACTTAAATTAGATTTAATGAATGAGATTAAATCATTATAATTCTTATTTTAAGCTGTTTTTATTTTGAGTGCCTACTCTTTAAAACCTTAATAAAAATTATAACTCTTGTTACACATATCATTTATTCGGATTTTTTTTTTCGGATTTTTCCATAGTAACTCTTATTTTAAATGTTTTTATTTTGAGTACCTACTATTTAAAACCTTAATAGAAATTATAACTCTTGTTACACATAACATTTTTTCGGATATTTTTTTGAGGATTTTTCCATAGTAACTCTTATTTTAAGTGTTTTTATTTGGAGTGCCTACTCTTTAAAACTTTTATAAAAATTATAACTCTTGTTACACATCACTTTTTCGGATATTTTTTGAAGATTTTTCCATAGTAACTCTTATTTTGAGTGTTTTTATTTTGAGCGCCTACTCTAAAACTTTTATAGAAATTATCACTCTTGTTACACATATCACTTTTTCGGACATGTTTTTGAGGATTTTTCCATAGTAGATTAGTCTAATTTTGTCTAATTTCTAAATGAACTAATTTTGTGCAAACACCAACAAAGATTATTATAGTCCCAACAATTGAATGTATAGCTAAGTAATTTTGTTATGGATTTTGCAGCCTTTAATATACTAATGTATGAAATAAAGATACGCACTTTTTTTTAAATTTTCAAAATTGTTTTTATTGTTCACGACAATTGTTTCGCCACACTGTGGCTTCTTCAGGTGAAGAAATGATCATTTCTTGAAATGAAACAAAATGATCATCTCTTCACCTGAAGAAGCCACAGTGTGGCGAAACAATAGTCGTGAACAATAAAAACAATTTTGAAAATTTAAAAAAAGTGCGTAACTTTATTTCATACATTAGTAATTATGAATTTTCAACAAATAAAAGCCACATCGATCAGTCTTTAATATATATATACTTTTTTTTATATGGACATTCTTTGGATTTTCAGCAAAATTTTTGTTCAGATTTAGTCTGAGATGTTTAGAAATTTGTTTTAGTAACCAAAGTTTGAGAGGATTTTCTTGCAATGCTTTTTTTGTTTCGTGATGCAAGTGTTACAATGGTCATAATTCAACACTAACTGCCTAAATTTGTGAAGTGTTTAGAGCCAGTTGTGAAAATCTGTAAAAAAAATTGCCAGGTAGTCCAGGTATCAACTTTTCAATGCAATGGCAACTTTTTAGATCAAAGAGTGAAATGTGAAAATCTATCAAATTTTCAATTGCACCTGTCCAAATCTTTCAAATTTTCAATTACGTATGTCTAAATCGTTTCAACTTCTGTCCGAATAAGTCAAAATTGATAGATTTTACACTTATTTTGGGAGTTACTCACAATTTCCCACAACGTTCTCACAATGTGAGAAATTGTGAGAAAAACTCGCAATTTATATGTGATGTTCTATGCAAATTAAATCCGATTTTAAAATCACGACCTGATCAAAAATTTTCCGGTTGGCCTTCGCCATAATTGTTTGTACAGTAACCAAGGCCAACTTCATGTAGGTGGAACAATCATTGAAATTTTCTGTGGTCAGTGGTCAGGTGCGATCGAATTGCTGGAATACGTGGAAAATGATTTTTTGTGACGCAAATAGATGCAGTAATGTGAAATCAATTGATCGCTAATCAGTTAGACGACTAGTTAGGATTATAAGGATTGCCAACTACAATGTAAAATTGCGTGTACGCCGCGGCAATTAGTAGGTAGTTACGTGATTAATGTCTGAAAAGCCTTTGTTTCTAGGCGTGTGCTGTATTACTTTCTCCCATAAAAAAATATATTTTTTTTGCAAAAATCAGCAAAAAAAAACATACTGTTAATTATAATAGTTCTGAATTAAAACAGATGATATACAAAATGAACAAATGAAAATGAACAAAGTGAAAACAATTATTTTGTTTGTGCCTGGCACATTCGATTTTTTTAATTATAATGGTTTTAAATGAAAACAAAAGCTGAACAAAATGATTTTTTGTTTGTGCCTGGCACATTCGATTCTATTAATTATAATGGTTTTGACTGAAACAAAATGAAAACAAAAGCTAAACAAAATGATTTTTTTTGTTTGTGCCTGACACATTCGATTCTTTTAATTATAATGGTTTTGACTGAAAGAAACTCTGAACAAATTGAACAAAAGGGTTTGCTTTAAATGTTTTAAACGCTCGTTTATCAGAACGCTGGATTAATAACTGCACCAATTAAGATGTACAGTTCCTTTTAAGTTCCACGCACGCGTAACCATTTCAGTTCGTGACAAATTATTAAATAATGCGGCATAAATGTTTAAAAAAAAAAGAGTTGCACGCGAAACTCTGACCTTGTATCATATACTTTGAACGCGTAGTACTCGAATGACAATAACATTTCACATGACACATAGCAACAAGGTATTGAACCCAGTAAAACGGTCCTAATGCAATTGACCCAGTGGATAATACTTGTGTATACATTAGTTATGTATTTATTTACGGAAATCTCCAATTTAATATACAACAAGCAATTACATTGCTTGCAATGTAATTGCTTACATCTTTCTTGCAATTTTAAGTTTTACTTAATTTACTGCGATTTCAAGCGATATTTAGATCTTGCTTTTATGTTGTGTTATAAAAATAGAATTCGTAATTTCAAGTTTATTTCAATTTTCTGCAATTGTAAGGAATATTATGTCAAAATGGAATAATTGATTCAATACATACTATAAAAGGAATAAAAATTTAAAAAAAAATCTAAAGATCAATTTTTTTGTGCAGTATTATATTTTGGTGAAATGATCTGATTTTTCTAAACAATTTAGATTTATAAGTTGAACAGTATTTTTTAACTATGCTGCTGATTTCAAGTTTCACTCAATTTAATGCAGTTTAAAGTGATATTTAGATATTGTTTTTATGTTTTGTTATAAAATTGGAATTAGCAATTTCAAGATTTTCTCAATTTTCTGAAATTTGAAGGAATACTTTGTCAAAATCAATTTTGTTATGCATTTTTTTTTTGTGAAATGATCAGATTTATCTGAATAAATAAATTGAGATTGCTCAGAAAAATCTGATCTTACCCAAAAAAATAATAAAGACGGAACAAAATTTATTTAGATAAAATATTCTTTGAATTTGCAGCAAATTGAGAAAAATTTTGAACATACATTTCAACTCTGCTGCTGATTTCAAGTTTTACTTAATTTACTGCAATTTCAAGCGATATATAGATCTTGCTTTTATGTTTTGTTATAAAATTGGAATTAGCAATCTCATTTTCTGCAATTTCAAGGAATATTTTATCACAATTAATTTTGTTGTGCAATTTTTATTATTTTTCGGTGAATTGATCACATTTTTCTGAATAAATAAAATGAGATTGCTCAGAAAAACCTCGTCTCCAAAATATACTAAAGACTCCACAACAAAATTAATTTTGAAAAAATATTCTTTAAAATTGCAGAAAAATTGAGAAACACTTGAAATTTTGAACATGCAATTTCAACTAAACTGCTTAAAACTGCAATTTCCCGGAATACTTTATCAAATTAATTTCTTATACAGTTTTTATTATTTATTGGTGAATTGTCAGATTTTTCTGAAAAAACAAATTGAGTTTTTTCAAAAAAACCTGATCATTCACAAAAAAATAATAAAGACTGCACAACAAAATTAATTTTAATAAAATATTCTTTGAAATTACAAAAAAATGAGGAAAACTTTAAATTTTGAACATGCAATTTCAACTAAACTATTTTGAACTGCAATTTCAAGGAATACTATTTCAACATTAATTTGTTTTTATTATTTATTGCTAAATTGTCACATTTTTCTGAATAAACAAATTGAGATTGTTCAGAAAAACAGCCATTCTCAATTAAATAATAAAGGCCGTAGGTACAACAGAATTAATTTTGATAAAATATTTCATTGAAATTGTAGAAAAATTGAGAAAAACTTGAAATTTTCAACATGACTGAACTGTTTTGAACTGCAATTTCAAGGAATACTATATCAAAATGAATTGTGCTGTGCAGTTTTTATTATTGTTTGGTGAAATCATCAGTTTTGTATGTATAAGTAAATTGAGATTGACCAGAAAAACCTAGTTATTCACAAAAAAATAATAAAGACTCCACAACAACATTTATTTTGATAAAATATTATTTGAAATTGCAGAAAATTGAGAAAAACTTTGAGATTTTGAACATAAAATTTCAACTGAACTGTTTTGAACTGCAATTTCAAGGAATACTTCATCAAAATTAATTTGTAATTCAAATTGTAATTTGAGATTGAGATTTTAAGATACAATTTCAACTGTTTTGAACTGATTCAAGGATTATTTTATCAAAATTAATTTGTTGTGCAGTTCTTATTATTTTTTGGTGAAATAATCTGATTTTTCTGCATAAATAAATTAAGATTGATCAGAAAAACATGATCATTGACTCCACAACAAAATTTATTTTGATAAAATATTATTTGAAATTGCAGAAAATTGAGAAAAACTTTGAGATTTTGAACATAAAATTTCAACTGAACTATTTTGAACTGCAATTTCAACGAATACTTCATCAAAATTAATTTGTAATTCAAATTGTAATTTGAGATTGAGATTTTAAGATACAATTTCAACTGTTTTGAACTGATTCAAGGATTATTTTATCAAAATTAATTTGTTGTGCAGTTTTTATTATTTTTTGGTGAAATAATCTGATTTTTCTGCATAAATAAATTGAGATTGTTCAGAAAAACATGATCATTCACCAAAAAAATAATAAAGACAGCACAACAAAATGTATTTTAATAAAATATTCTTTGAAATTGAGAAAAACTTCGAGATTTTGAACATAAAATTTCAACTGAACTGTTTTGAACTGCAATTTCAAGGAATACTTCATCAAAATTAATTTGTAATTCAAATTGTAATTTGAGATTGAGATTTTAAGATACAATTTCAACTGTTTTGAACTGATTCAAGGATTATTTTATCAAAATTAATTTGTTGTGCAGTTTTTATTATTTTTTGGTGAAATAATCTGATTTTTCTGCATAAATAAATTAAGATTGATCAGAAAAACATGATCATTCACCAAAAAAATAGCACAACAAAATGTATTTTAATAAAATATTCTTTGAAATTGAGAAAAACTTCCGAGATTTTGAACATAAAATTTCAACTGAACTGTTTTGAACTGCAATTTCAAGGAATACTTCATCAACATTAATTTGTTGTGCAGTTTTTTTTTGTGAAATCATCAGATTTTTCTGTATAAATAAATTGAGATTGTTCAGGAAAACATCATTCACCAAACAATCACAACAACATTTACTTTGATAAAATATTCTTTGAAATTCCAGAAAATTGAGAAAACCTTGAAATTTTGAACATTATTTATTAATTATGCTGTCGATTCAAATTTTAGACATTGATTTACTTTGTCCAGATTTTACATTTTTTACTTTTAATTACTTTTTTGGAAATGTGAAAATTCTATGAAAATATTTACGTAAGAATTTCTGTTGGATTATCTACTCCAATAATTTTCACCAGTTTCTTACAACGATTAGGAAGAAATATTCAAAAGATTTCAGAATTTTTGTTGATTTATTTAGTAGTTGTGTAGCTGGTAATTTTCAGCAGTTTTTTTTGCAAACTTAAGAAAAACTTGAAATTTTGAACATGCCATTTCAACTGAACTGTTTTGAACTGCAATTTCAAGGAATACTTTATTAAAATTAATTTGTTGTGCAGTTTTTATTATTTATATGGTGAAATGATCAGATTTTTCTGAACTAATAAACTTAGATTGTTCAGAAAAACCTGATCATTCGCCAAAAAATAATAAAGGCAGCACAACATTTATTTTGAAAAAATATTATTTAAAATTGCAGAAAATTGAGAAAAACTTGAGATTTTGAACATACAATTTCCTCTGAAGTGTTTTGAACTGCAATTTCATGCATACTTTATCAAAATTAATTTGTTGTGTAGTTTTTATTATTTACATGGTGAAATTATCAGATTTTTCTGTATATATATAAATTGAGATTGTTCAGAAAAACATGATCATTCACAAAAAAGGAATAAAGACAGCACAACAAAATATATTTTGATAAAATATTCTTTAAAATTGAGAAAAACTAGAGGTTTTGAACATTATTTATTAATTATACTGTCAAATTTTAGACATTGTTTAACTTTTTATAGGATTAAGGTTTTTAATAGTACCTACTTTTTATCACTATAGTTCTAATAACTTTTTTGGAAATGTGAAAATTTTATGAAAATATTTACATAAGATATCAGAATTTTGGTTGGTTTATCTACTCCAATAATTTTCACCAGTTTCTTGCAACGTTTACGAAGATTTCAAAATATTTACATAAGTTTCGCATACAATTCATTAACTCATCAATGTAAAAAAGATAGCATTTTGCATCAAATTTTACTTAAAACTCAACATTCAATAATACGAAAAAAGTTCAAAACTGTAAACATTCAAGTTAATGATACAATTGGTATAATGTGATATACTCATTTTCATAATAGCTGTCGCATAAAAAACTTTGTATTATACACTTCCGTAAAGAGCATTTAGTACTACTAGTGCTGGTACAAACCAGTACAAGTACAAACTAGTACTAGTAAAGTTCGTACTACTTTTCGGCAGAAAAGCCGATGGGCAATAGCCTAGAAAAAAATGATATATCTCTGTCTCTATAGCTCGTCACCTAACAAAGGTTGACCTCTATTATTCTTCATTCCCCAGGCATTGTTAATATATAGAGGTACGTTGTTGTTGTTGTGTTATATGAATATGTCACGCTCTGAAAGGTATTTTCAATGTTGAGCTGTGAACTAACGGACCTCCAGAACTTTCTAATAATTTTATATTTCGAAAAGAAGCACAATTTATAAACACGAATGCAATATATTTTACCAAAATACAATCATTCCGCTTGAGTAAAATGAAATAATTTAATATTAAAATTTTAATGCCCTGTAATTTTTTCTTGTAAAAATTTTTTTTCGTATTACCTGTAGAAAATAGATTTTTTTGAGTGCCAAGCCGTCAAAATTCAATAAAGCATTCCGAGATACTTGCAATTTTCGTAAACGTTGCAAAAAGATGCTTAAAATTACTAGAGTACCATAAATCAACCAAAATTCTTAAATCTTATGTAATGATTATGAAATTTTCGTAAACGTAGCAAATAAAAACTGTTGAAAATTACTATACCTTTTCAAGTTCAAATTGAGGCCAATCAAGTTCAAATTGATACCAATCAATTTCAAATTGAGACTAAACAAAATCAAGTTGACACTAAACAATATCAAGTTGATTGTAAACAAATAAAATTTATTATGATAACTTGATATTGTTTAGTGTCAAATTGATTTTATTTAGTCTCAATTTGAAATTGATTGGTCTCAATTTGAAATTTATTGGTATCAATTCGAACTTCATTGGCCTCAATTTGAAATTGATTGGTCTCAATTTGAACTTGATTGGTCTCAATTTCAACTTGAAAAGGTATAGAGTATGATGAATCAACAAAAATTCTGAAATCTTATGTAAATATTTTCAAATTTTCGTAAACGTTGCAAGAAACTGCTGAAAATTACTGGAGTACGATAAATAAACAAAAATTCCGAAATCATATGTAAGTACTTTAATAGAATTTTAACTTTAAGAAATTAAATTTTCTCTTCGTGCGTAATATGCTTCTTACAACTCTCGTTATGTAATATAGTATTATATGTAGCTTTACGAATTTTCTGCATGGTAATGTTATTTTTTACTGTATTTACGATTTTTTTATACGTATATGCTATTTTGTGTTTTATGTATGTAAATTTGTGTACACTGTACGACAACTGCTGATTTTTTTAGCAAGGTTCTACATATTTATATTTGTATTTACACACATTGCTTTAGGTATGTTTAATAAATAATGTACTACAACTATTACTTCACTAATTACATTACACAATTAATTAATTACATTAATTTGTATATAACCGCAATGTTTTCATTTAAAAATTCATTATTTAATGGTAACAAAAGCAAATGAATTAATTTAAATTATCACACAGTCATAGTTCCGTTAAGTATAAAATCTATTATCGATATTTATCGGGCGTTGTACATAAATTGTAAAGAATATATTGCTTGTAAAATTAATTGCTATTGTTTGATTAAGTATTATATAAATAGAGCAAATATCACAGCATTGCATAAAGAGGTATAGGAAGGGCCATATTCATCATATACCAATTTTATTTGATCGATATTTATGGGTTGTATGGAAAACTGGAAACTGCTTGTAAAATTGTTATTGTTTGAATCTGTATTTAACAAGTAGACGAATATTGAAATTGTGAAGAATATATAGCTTGTAAAATTAATTGTTATTGTTTGATTCTGTATTAAACAAGTAGACGAATCTCGAAATTGTGAAGAATATTTAGCTTATAAAATTAATTGTTATTGTTTGATTCTGTATTAAACAAGTAGACGAATCACGAAATTGTGAAAAATATATAACTTGTAAAATTAATTGTTATTGTTTGATTCTGTATTAAACAAGTAGACGAATCTCGAAATTGTGAAGAATATAGAGCTTGTAAAATTAATTATAATTGTTTGATTCTGTATTAAACAAGTAGACGAATCTCGAAATTGTGAGGAATATATAGCTTGTAAATTTAATTGTTATTGTTTGATTCTGTATTAAACAAGTAGACGAATCCCGAAATTGTGAAGAATATATAGCTTGTAAAATTATTTGTTATTGTTTGATTCTGTATTAAACAAGTAGACGAATCTCGAAATTGTGAAGAATATATAGCTTGTAAAATTAATTGTTATTGTTTGATTCTGTATTAAACAAGTAGACGAATCTCGAAATTGTGAAGAATATATAGCTTGTAAAATTAATTGTTATTGTTTGATTAAGTATTTTATAAATAGAGCAAATATCACAGCATTGCATAAAGAGGTATAAGGGCCATATTCACCATATACCAATTTTATGTGATCGATTTTTATGGGTTGTAAGGAAAACTGGAAATTGCTTGTAAAATTGTTATTGTTTGATACTGTATTAAACAATACAGAAGTTTACGTCAGGTACAGTTTATGTCTACGTAAAAAAGTAGACGTATTTCGCATCACTGGCCAAAGACGTGAAAAAAGTTTACCCTCATAAGGGGTGCACCTTGCTCAATTGTGTGGCCATGTTTATTATAAATGAAATTACGTATTAATCCGATGGATTACAAAATGTTGAGCAACGACTAACGAACAAGTTTGGGTTATTTTCCATCATGTTTACCTCCGTTTCAATGCATAATTTGCTAGAGTTACATAACAAACACACATAAATTTGCTGGTGTTGTGTTTAAAGCCGCGTCTGATAAGCAAGAATGCCTTTCGCGTCCAGGTTCCAGAGCGATTACAGTTTTTTTCTTTTACATTGTCCGTGTAAACAAATCCCATTTGGAAATTAATTACTGTTAATTACAAATCCGATAGGTCAATGGAATATTTTCACATGGCGACACAGTTCCAGTAGGAATTGAATTGCTTTAATTAGTGAATATGAAGGATATTTTTACAAAGCGGCACAGTTTTCAATATCGCAGCGCAGAATTAGCGAAAACAATATATTTGTATTTGTAAAAGCCGTCTACGTTGGTGGGGGTTCCATAGGGTATAATCGATCCGAGTCATTTTTTTATGGTGGCAAGTCAAAAATCCATCAATCAGCTGGATCAAGAAACGTGCGATCGTTGATATCACCATTGCCCATCAAAAACTTTTAGTTTTCCAGAAGCAGATAAGGAAAAAAAATCCACATCGAGTACGTAAACAAAGCGATTGTATTGTTCGTGGAGATAAACTCTCAAATAACTACCTTAATTCTCTACGCAGAGTAATAGCGATGAATCAGCACGGGAGTCGTCGTTGGGCGCAAATCATCGTAAATATCGGCGTTATCACAGGAAATGTAGAAGAGAATCGCTCCAATTTGTGGCTCGGTTTTGCATTCAATTGTGTTTAATTGAAGCGAAACATACAAGGTCCCCACATGGAGACGTCTGCTCCTCGTCGAGAGTCGGCAATCGCGCGGAAGAACTGCCACCAACCACACACACACACGCACCACACGTGTGCCAAAACGAGGAAATTCGTGAACCCACCACGCACACCACCACTTGCAGATATCGCGGGCCGGTGACTGACTGGATACGGGAATCTGGTGGTCCTCTTTGGCGGCCGAGCAGCCCACGGACGGCCAGTGTAGTTCGTAATTTCGGTCGGGGGGCGCCCGTGCGCGATCAGCTGATCGGCGCGCACGCGTTGCCAACGTGCGGCCGCTAAAAGTCACCGACACGCCAATCTATATGCACTCAGATCCAGTCAACGCGCTCTAGCAGGGGGCGATATCGATTCTCGGCCGAGGAACTAATGGTTGACCTAGGGCCAGCCCCCTTCCGGTTTTACTATTCTTTGTAGTTTGTAATCGTTAGAAAAAAATTTGCACATTTCGGTACATTTTTTGGAGGGTTTCCAAAGACTTTCCAAAATTTTCAATTTCTAATTGCCTATGAAACCACAACATAGAATATGTTAGCTAGGGTACTGGTCTCAGATTTCATAATTGCCTATGAAACCACAACATAGAATATGTTAGCTAGGGTACTGGTCTCAGAGGAAGCCAATATAAAACGAGGAGTAAGGCAAGGATGTGTGTTGTCGCCATTACTTTTCAACCTGCACTCGGAAGACATAACACAAGAAGCACTAGAAGAAAATACAACAATCGGAGTGAAAATTAATGGAAAAGCTATCAACACCATCAGATATGCGGACGATACGGTACTCATTGCAGAATCCTTGGCAGACCTGCAAAGACTCTGCAAGGCGTGCAAAGGCAACCTGGTCTATGGACTAGGTAGTAAAGACCATCGAAGAAAGAGGACTGACATTGAACATCAAGAAAACGAAATTTATGACAATCACAAAGGCACAACAACAACAAGAAACAATAGGGATCAAGAGAGAGCCAGTGGTAATAGTCAGCAAATACAAGTATTTAGGCACAATAGTCAACGAGAACATTGAGCACACGGAAGAATTAAGATCAAGGATTGGACAAGCTAGAACCGTATTCAACAAAATGAAGAACGACCTCAGCCTACATCTTAAAATTAGAATACTTAAATGTTACGTGTTCCCAGTACTATTATAAGGTAGGGAATCTTGGACGCTCCAAAAAAAGACACCGATCGGTTAGATGCATTCGAAATGTGGGCTTACAGAAGAATCCTGAGAATAAGCTGGGCGAGCAGAACAACAAACAAAGAAGAACTAAGGAGATTGGAAAAGGAGAAAGAAGTAGTGAATGCAGTCAAAAGCAAAAAACTGCAGTACCTTAGCCAGGTGACGAGAGGAGAGAAATATGCACTGCTACAAACCATCATACAAGGGAAGATACGGGGATAGAGAAATATAGGAAGACGAATTTCCTGGTTGAATTACCGGTTGGTGGTATTATCCTGAAAATACAACCGTTGTATTATCAGCATTGTCAGTTATTAACACATGCGTAACTATAGAAACCGCATTGTTATGACGTCACTGTTTTACGTACCAGTTATATTCCCTCAGAAATTGGATCAACAGCAGTTCCATTGTACTGTTCAGAGCCGTAACATTTAAGGTAAAAATCGCCATGATGATAGCCAACCTTCTAAAAGGAGATGAAGAACAGAAGATAGAATATTCTTGCTCAAAAGCGAGAATATATTGCCGGTCTACATAGATAGGAAGAGATAGAATATTCTTGCTCAAAAGCGAGAATATCTAGTTCAATTGACAGTTCAATTGAACTGTTCAGAGCCGCAACATTTAAGGTGAAAATCGCCATGATGATAGCCAACCTTCTCAAAGGAGATTAAGAACAGAATATAGAATATTCTTGCTCAAAAGCGAGAATATATTGCCGGTCTACATAGATAGGAGGAGATAGAATATTCTTGCTCAAAAGCGAGAATATGTTTCCGGTCTACATAGATAAGATATAATTTCCGGTCTACATAGGTAGAAGAAGATAGAATATTGTTGCTCAAAAGCGAGAATATGTTTCCGGTCTACATAGATAAGAGAAGATAGAATATTCTTGCTCAAAATCGAAAATATGTTCCGGTCTACATAGATAAGAGAATATAGAATATTCTTGCTCAAAAGCGAGAATATGTTTCCGGTCTACATAAATGCCAACGAAGCGATTTCAAACGGCGGCACTTCATAGGGGCGGCTGCAAGCCACTTGTTAATTTATTTGGTAAAAGGCTATGATAATGATTATAATGAAGGGCAGTTGGCCAGGACCAGACCCCTTGAGGGATCGATAGCCCAATAAAGATGGCTTCTATCTCTCTGTAATACCTCCTTCGACAAACCACCTCAAAGAAAATGGACTTGGGAAACTCCGAACACAATAATCAACAACTAAAGTCTTTGCTTACCTATAGAATATTCTTGCTCAAAAGCGAGAATATGATTTCGGTCTACATAGATAAGAGAAGATAGAATATTCTTGCTCAAAAGCGAGAATATGTTTCCGGTCTACATAGACAAGAGAAGATAGAATATTCTTGCTCAAACGCAGAGTACATAGATGCCAACGAAGCGATTTCACGGGGCGGCACTGCATAGGGGCGGCCGCAAGCCACTTGATAATTTATTTGGTAAAAGGTAATGATAATGATGGTAATGAACTGCAGCTGATACCACATCCGCATACACTTAAAAATTGGCCAGGACCAGGCCTGGAAAGACCCCATGAGGGGTCGATAACCCAATAAAGATGGCTTCTATCTCTCTGTAATACCTCCTTCGACAAACCACCTCAAAGAAAATGGACTTGGGAAACTCCGAACACAATAATCAACAACTAAAGTCTTTGCTTACCTATAGAATATTCTTGCTCAAAAGCGAGAATATGATTTCGGTCTACATAGATAAGAGAAGATAGAATATTCTTGCTCAAAAGCGAGAATATGTTTCCGGTCTACATAGACAAGAGAAGATAGAATATTCTTGCTCAAACGCAGAGTACATAGATGCCAACGAAGCGATTTCACGGGGCGGCACTGCATAGGGGCGGCCGCAAGCCACTTGATAATTTATTTGGTAAAAGGTAATGATAATGATGGTAATGAACTGCAGCTGATACCACATCCGCATACACTTAAAAATTGGCCAGGACCAGGCCTGGAAAGACCCCATGAAGGGTCGATAACAGAATAAAGATGGCTTCTATCTCTCTGTAATACCTCCCTCGACAAACCACCTCAAAGAAAATGGACTTGGGAAACTCCGAACACAATAATCAACAACTAAAGTCTTTGCTTACCTATATAATATTCTTGCTCAAAAGCGAGAATATGTTTTCGGTCTACATAGATAAGATAAGATATAATTTCCGGTCTACATAGGTAGAAGAAGATAAATATTGTTGCTCAAAAGCGAGAATATGTTTCCGGTCTACATAGATAGGAGAAGATAGAATATTCTTGCTCAAAAGCGAGAATAAGTTTCCGGTCTACATAGATAGGAGAAGATAGAATATTCTTGCTCAAAAGCGAGAATATATTTCCGGTCTACATATATGCCAACGAGACAATTTCACACGGCGGCACTTCATAGGGGCGGCCGCAAGCCACTTGATAATTTATTTGGTAAAAGTTAATGATAATGATGGTAATGAAGGGCAGCTGATACCACATCCGCATACACTTAGAAATTGGCCAGGACCAGGCCTGGAAAGACCCCATGAGGGGTCGATAACCCAATAAAGATGGCTTCTATCTCTCCGTAATACCTCCTTCGACAAACCACCTCAAAGAAAATGGACTTGGGAAACTTCGAACACAATAATCAACAACTAAAGTCTTTGCTTACCTATAGAATATTCTTGCTCAAAAGAGAGAATATGATTTCGGTCTACATAGATAAGAGAAGATAGAATATTCTTGCTCAAACGCAGAGTACATAGATGCCAACGAAGCGATTTCACGGGGCGGCACTTCATAGGGGCGGCCGCAAGCCACTTGATAATTTATTTGGTAAAAGGTAATGATAATGATGGTAATGAAGGGCAGCTGATGCCACATCCGCATACACTTAAAAATTGGCCAGGACCAGGCCTGGAAAGACCCCATGAGGGGTCGATAACCCAATAAAGATGGCTTCTATCTCTCCGTAATACCTCCTTCGACAAACCACCTCAAAGAAAATGGACTTGGGAAACTTCGAACACAATAATCAACAACTAAAGTCTTTGCTTACCTATAGAATATTCTTGCTCAAAAGAGAGAATATGTTTCCGGTCTACATAGACAAGAGAAGATAGAATATTCTTGCTCAAACGCAGAGTACATAGATGCCAACGAAGCGATTTCACGGGGCGGCACTTCATAGGGCGGCCGCAAGCCACTTGATAATATATTTGGTAAAAGGTAATGATAATGATGGTAATGAAGGGCAGCGGATACCACATCCGCATACACTTAAAAATTGGCCAGGACCAGGCCTGGAAAGACCCCATGAGGGGTCGATAACCCAATCAAGATGGCTTCTATCTCTCCGTAATACCTCCTTCGACAAACCACCTCAAAGAAAATGGACTTGGGAAACTCCGAACACAATAATCAACAACTAAAGTCTTTGCTTACCTATAGAATATTCTTGCTCAAAAGCGAGAATATGATTTCGGTCTACATAGATAAGAGAAGATAGAATATTCTTGCTCAAAAGCGAGAATATGTTTCCGGTCTACATAGACAAGAGAAGATAGAATATTCTTGCTCAAACACAGAGTACATAGATGCCAACGAAGCGATTTCACGGGGCGGCACTTCATAAGGCGGCCGCAAGCCACTTGATAATTTATTTGGTAAAAGGTAATGATAATGATGGTAATGAAGGGCAGCTGATACCACATCCGCATACACTTAAAAATTGGCCAGGACCAGGCCTGGAAAGACCCCATGAGGGGTCGATAACCCAATAAAGATGGCTTCTATCTCTCCGTAATACCTCCTTCGACAAACCACCTCAAAGAAAATGGACTTGGGAAACTCCGAACACAATAATCAACAACTAAAGTCTTTGCTTACCTATAGAATATTCTTGCTCAAAAGAGAGAATATGATTTCGGTCTACATAGATAAGAGAAGATAGAATATTCTTGCTCAAACGCAGAGTACATAGATGCCAACGAAGCGATTTCACGGGGCGGCACTTTATAGGGGCGGCTGCAAGCCACTTGATAATTTATTTGGTAAAAGGTAATGATAATGATGGTAATGAACTGCAGCTGATACCACATCCGCATACACTTAAAAATTGGCCAGGACCAGGCCTGGAAAGACCCCATGAGGGGTCGATAACCCAATAAAGACGGCTTCTATCTCTCTGTAATACCTCCTTAGACAAACCACCTCAAAGAAAATGGACTTGGGAAACTCCGAACACAATAATCAACAACTAAAGTCTTTGCTTACCTATAGAATATTCTTGCTCAAAAGCGAGAATATGTTTCCGGTCTACGTAGATAAGGGAAGATAGAATATTCTTGCTCAAACACAGAGTACATAGATGCCAACGTAGCGATTTTACGGGGCGGCACTTCATAGGGGCGGCCACAAGCCACTTGATAATTTATATGGTAAAAGTTAATGATAATGATGGTAATAAACGGCAGCTGATACCACATCCACATACACTTAAAAATTGGCCAGGACCAGGCCTGGAAAGACCCCATGAGGGGTCGATAACCCAATAAAGATGGCTTCTATCTCTCTGTAATACCTCCTTCGACAAACCACCTCAAAGAAAATGGACTTGGGAAACTACGAACACAATAATCAACAACTAGTCTTTGTTTACCTACCTGAGGAAATCAAAAATGAAAGAAACCCTAAGAGGTACAAGAGACTATTGTATCGCTTTCTTGTGCATCTGGAACCCTATTCTCTTAATGAAAATTTAAACCCAATAAAGATGGCTTCTATTTCTCTGTAATACCTCCTTCGACAAACCACCTCAAAGAAAATGGACTTGGGAAACTCCGAACACAATAATCAACAACTAAAGTCTTTGCTTACCTATAGAATATTCTTGCTCAAAAGAGAGAATATGATTTCGGTCTACATAGATAAGAGAAGATAGAATATTCTTGCTCAAACGCAGAGTACATAGATGCCAACGAAGCGATTTCACGGGGCGGCACTTTATAGGGGCGGCTGCAAGCCACTTGATAATTTATTTGGTAAAAGGTAATGATAATGATGGTAATGAACTGCAGCTGATACCACATCCGCATACACTTAAAAATTGGCCAGGACCAGGCCTGGAAAGACCCCATGAGGGGTCGATAACCCAATAAAGACGGCTTCTATCTCTCTGTAATACCTCCTTAGACAAACCACCTCAAAGAAAATGGACTTGGGAAACTCCGAACACAATAATCAACAACTAAAGTCTTTGCTTACCTATAGAATATTCTTGCTCAAAAGCGAGAATATGTTTCCGGTCTACGTAGATAAGAGAAGATAGAATATTCTTGCTCAAACACAGAGTACATAGATGCCAACGTAGCGATTTTACGGGGCGGCACTTCATAGGGGCGGCCACAAGCCACTTGATAATTTATATGGTAAAAGTTAATGATAATGATGGTAATAAACGGCAGCTGATACCACATCCACATACACTTAAAAATTGGCCAGGACCAGGCCTGGAAAGACCCCATGAGGGGTCGATAACCCAATAAAGATGGCTTCTATCTCTCTGTAATACCTCCTTCGACAAACCACCTCAAAGAAAATGGACTTGGGAAACTACGAACACAATAATCAACAACTAGTCTTTGTTTACCTACCTGAGGAAATCAAAAATGAAAGAAACCCTAAGAGGTACAAGAGACTATTGTATCGCTTTCTTGTGCATCTGGAACCCTATTCTCTTAATGAAAATTTAAACCCAATAAAGATGGCTTCTATTTCTCTGTAATACCTCCTTCGACAAACCACCTCAAAGAAAATGGACTTGGGAAACTACGAACACAATAATCAACAACTAGTCTTTGTTTACCTACCTGAGGAAATCAAAAATGAAAGAAACCCTACGAGGTACAAGAGACTATTGTATCGCTTTCTTGTGCATCTGGAACCCTATTCTCTTAATGAAAATTTAAACCCAATAAAGATGGCTTCTATTTCTCTGTAATACCTCCTTAGACAAACCACCTCAAAGAAAATGGACTTGGGAAACTCCGAACACAATAATCAACAACTAAAGTCTATGCTTACCTACCTGAGGAAATCAAAAATGAAAGAAACCCTAAGAGGTACAAGAGACTATTGTATCGCTTTATTGTGCATCTGGGACCCTATTATCTTAATGAATATTTAAACCCAATAAAGATGGCTTATATTTCTCTGTAATACCTCCTTTGACAAACCACCTCAAAGAAAATGGACTTGGGAAACTCCGAACACAATAATCAACAACTAAAGTATTTGCTTACCTACCTGAGGAAATCAAAAATGAAAGAAACCCTACGAGGTACAAGAGACTATTGTATCGCTTTCTTGTGCATCTGGAACCCTATTCTCTTAATGAATATTTAAACCCAATAAAGATGGCTTCTATTTCTCTGTAATACCTCCTTCGACAAACCACCTCAAAGAAAATGGACTTGGGAAACTCCGAACACAATAATCAACAACTAAAGTCTTTGCTTACCTACCTGAGGAAATCAAAAATGAAAGAAACCCTAAGAGGTACAATATTGGTACTATTGATATAAGAGGTACTATTGCATCGCTTTCTTGTGCATCTAGAACCATGTTCTCTTAATAAATATTTAAACAGCATTATATGTTATGTGCCTCGCCTCTTTTTTTGGTTCCCCTGACACATATTTCACCTAATTTGTCCTATTTGTATAATTATTTTGAAATAAAGAAGGTTTATTATTATTATTATAAGCAAAAACGAAACCGACTTTATTCTTTCTAACAAATTTACAGGGCGATCCAAAAAGGATGCGGATGGTTTAGTGTATTTTACCTTGTTACTGTGGCACCAAATATAATCGGGTCAGAAATAATGAAACAAATGAAAAACAGACAAAAATCCCCTGGAGAGGATTAGATAGCAGCAGATATGCTGAAAATGGAAGGACTAAGTAGCTATTCAGATACTACTCTACAAATGCTTGATGCTTGAACGTATTATCACGTTTTCAAAGTTTTATTTTAAATATGTTGAGTTAAATTATAGTGACAACTCGTCACTTTGACGGTATATTTTTGTTAATTTACACCAATTTTGAAATCAATGGGTTTGTAGATCTAACAAAATTTTCATTAATTGTCAGAAAATTGATAAGAATTTTAATGGCATTTTGAAGAACATGCAAATCTCATGACATTTTTACAAATTTTACGGTACGAAATTGAATGACATTTTCATGAAAATGTAATTTTTGTTAATTTATACCAAATTTAAATATATGGGTTTGGAGTCGTAATAAAGTTTTCATGAATTGTGAGGAAATGTAATTGCGAAATTTAATGTCATTTTTATGAACATATAAAGATGATGGAAGTTTGTTTAAATTTTCACAAATAATTTAATAGCAGTTTTACGAACTTGTAATTATGTCTTTATTTTAACAAATTTTAAATTTATGATTATCGTGATACACTAAAATGTTCAGGAATTTTGTTGTCACTAAATTTCAATTAATCATGATTATCCATACATTTACACATTCACGTTATTTTCACGAAATTTAATGCCATTTTCATGAAAATGTAAATCTGAGGGCGGAAAGACCCCATATGGGGTCGATAGCCCAATAAAGATCGATTATATATATATATATATAATATATATATATATATATATATGTAAATCTGATACAGTTGTGTTAATTTACAAAAATTTAAAATCTATAGCTTTGTAGATCTAACAAATTTTTTATTAAATTATCAGGAAATTTAAACAATTGTAATGGAAATTAGATGAACATGTAAATCTTATGACAATTTGCACAACTTTTAATGCAATTTCCACGAAATTTAATGGCATTTTCATGAAAATGTAAATCTGATACTTTTTTTAAATTTACACCAATTCTGTGACTTTATAGATCTAACAAAATTTTCATTAAATTGTCAGGAAATTTACTCGAATTGTAATGACAATTAGAGCAACATGTAAATCTTATGACAATTTCTACAAGTTTTAATGCAGTTTCCACGAAATTTAATGGCATTTTCATGAAAATGTAAATCTGATACATTTGTGTTCATTTGCACTAATTTTAAATCTAGGGTTTGTAGATCTAACAAAATTTTCATTAAATTGTCGGGGAAATGTACATGTAAATCTTATGACAATCTCCATAAATGTTAATGCAATTTCCACGAAATTGAATGGCATTTTAATGAAAATGTAAATCTGATACTTTTGTGTTAATTTGCACTAATTTTAAATCTATGAGATTAGAGTACAATAAAATGTTCATTAATTGTGAGGAAATGTTTACGAATTTTGATAGAATTTTATTGAACATATAAATCTCATGAAATTTCCACAAATTTTAATGCAATTTCCACGAAATTTAATGGCATTTTCATGAAAATGTAAATCTGATACATTTTTGTTAATTTGCACAGATTTTAAATCTATGGGTTTAGAGTCTAATAAACTGTTCATTAATTGTGACGAAATGTATACGAATTTTAATTGCATTTTAATGAACATATCAATCTCATGAAATTTTCACAAGTTTTAATGCAATTTCCACGAAATTTAATGGCAATTTCATGAAAATGTAAATCTGATACATTTTTGTTAATTTACACCAATTTTAAATCTATGGCTTTGTCGATCCAACAAAATTTTCATTAAATTGTCAGGAAATTTACACGAATTGTAATGGCAATTAGATGAACATGTAAATCTTATGATAATTTCCACAAAATTTAATGCAATTTCCACAAATTTTAAAGCAATTTCGACGAAATTTAATGGCATTATACATGAAAATGTAAATCTGATACATTTGTGTTAATTTTCACTAATTTTAAATCTATGGGTTTGCAGTCTAATAAAATTTTCATTAATTGTGAGGAAATGTATAAGAATTTTAATGATATTTTAATGAACATATCAATCTTATGAAATTTTCACAAATATGAATGCAATTTTCACGAAATTTAATAGTATTTTAATGAAAATGTAAATCTACATTTTTGTTAATTTACACCAATTTTAAATCTATGGCTTTGTAGATCTTACCAAATGTTCAATAAATTGTCAGGAAATTTACACGAATTGTAATAGCAATTAGATGAACATGTAAATTTTACGACAATTTCCATAAATTTTAAAGCAATTTCGACGAAATTTAATGGCATTTACATGAAAATGTAAATCTGGTACATTTGTGTTAATTTGCACTAATTTTATATCTATGGCTTAGAGTCTAATAAAATGTTCATTAATTGTGTGGAAATGTATACGAATTTTGATGGTATTTTAATAAACATATCAACAATCTCATGAAATTTCCACAAATTTTAATGCAATTTCCAGGAAATTTAATGGCATTTTCATGAAAATGTAAATCTGATAAATTTTTGTTAATTTACACCAGTTTTAAATCTATGCGTTTGAAGTTTAATGAAATTTTCATTAATTATAAGGAAATGTATACGAATTTTGATGGCCATTTAATAGACATATCAATCTTATGACATTTTCAAGTTTCCACGAAATTTAATGGCATTTTTATGAACACGTAAAGTGATGGCAGTTTTATTCTAAATGTCATAAATATTGATATTGATATAATTTAATGGCAGTTTTATTAACTTGCAATTATGTTTTGATTTTTACAAATATGAATGAATCTGTAAAATATATTCAAAATTTAAAAGGGAAGTCAAAATATATAATAACATATAATATTCCAAATGTTAAAAAAATCAAAAGTTGATGGTTACTTCCGGTAGAACCGGAAGTGATAGAAGATAAAAATTATTTCACCTGAGAAGAACGGAATCAGCTATGTTTGGATGCATTTTTTCAATTTTTTTTTCATGCGGAACCCTATAAACTTTTATTATGGGGAACCCCATAAAGTTTTAATGGACAACCTTCGT